>CAWUFW010001383.1:1802500-1807500 GCA_963921515.1 Calotriton arnoldi
GCACGACCCCCTACACTGCCCGAACACCACTGCACCGCCCTAAACCCTGAAACACCACCCCTTCACGACCCCCTACACTGCCCGAACACCACTGCACTACCCTAAACCCTGAAACACCACCCCCAGCACGACCCCCTACACTGCCCGAACACCACTGCACTGCCCTAAACCCTGAAACACTACCCCCAGCAAGACCCCCTACACTGTCCGAACACCACTGCACTAAACCCTGAAACACCACCCCCAGCACGACCCCCTACACTGCCCGAACACCACTGCTCTGCCCAAAACCCTGAAACACCAGCCCCAGCACGACCCCCTACACTGCCCGAACACCACTGCACTAAACCTTGAAACACCAGCCCCAGCATGACCCCCTACACTGCCCGAACACCACTGCACTACCCTAAACCCTGAAACACCACCCCCAGCACGACCCCCTACACTGCCCGAGCACCACTGCACTGCCCTAAACCCTGAAACACCAGCCCCAGCACGACCCCCTACACTGCCCGAACACCACTGCACTGCCCTAAACCCTGAAACACCAGCCCCAGCACGACCGCCTACACTGCCCGAACACCATTGCACTGCCCTAAACCCTGAAACACCAGCCCCAGCACGACCCCCTACACTGCCCGAACACCACTGCACTGCCCTAAACCCTGAAACACCAGCCCCAGCAAGACCCCTACACTGCCCGAACACCACTGCACTGCCCTAAACCCTGAAACACCACCCCCAGCAAGACCCCCTACACTGCCCGAACACCACTGCACTACCCTAAACCCTCAAACACCAGCCCCAGCACGACCCCTACACTGCCCGAACACCACTGCACTGCCCTAAACCCTGAAACACCCTCAGCACGACACCCTACACTGCCCGAACACCACTGCACTGCCCTAAACCCTGAAACACCACCCCCAGCACGACCCCCTACACTGCCCACACACCACTGCCCTAAACCCTGAAACACCACCCCTGCACGACCTCCTACACTGCCGGAACACCACTGCACTGCCCTAAACCCTGAAACACCACCCCAGGACGACCCCTACACTGCCCGAACACCACTGCACTGCCCTAAACCCTGAAACACTACCCCCAGCAAGACCCCCTACACTGTCCGAACACCACTGCACTAAACCCTGAAACACCACCCCCAGCACGACCCCCTACACTGCCCGAACACCACTGCTCTGCCCAAAACCCTGAAACACCAGCCCCAGCACGACCCCCTACACTGCCCGAACACCACTGCACTAAACCTTGAAACACCAGCCCCAGCATGACCCCCTACACTGCCCGAACACCACTGCACTACCCTAAACCCTGAAACACCACCCCCAGCACGACCCCCTACACTGCCCGAGCACCACTGCACTGCCCTAAACCCTGAAACACCAGCCCCAGCACGACCCCCTACACTGCCCGAACACCACTGCACTGCCCTAAACCCTGAAACACCAGCCCCAGCACGACCGCCTACACTGCCCGAACACCATTGCACTGCCCTAAACCCTGAAACACCAGCCCCAGCACGACCCCTACACTGCCCGAACACCACTGCACTGCCCTAAACCCTGAAACACCAGCCCCAGCAAGACCCCCTACACTGCCCGAACACCACTGCACTGCCCTAAACCCTGAAACACCACCCCCAGCAAGACCCCCTACACTGCCCGAACACCACTGCACTACCCTAAACCCTCAAACACCAGCCCCAGCACGACCCCCTACACTGCCCGAACACCACTGCACTGCCCTAAACCCTGAAACACCACCCCTCAGCACGACACCCTACACTGCCCGAACACCACTGCACTGCCCTAAACCCTGAAACACCACCCCCAGCACGACCCCCTACACTGCCCACACACCACTGCCCTAAACCCTGAAACACCACCCCCTGCACGACCTCCTACACTGCCGGAACACCACTGCACTGCCCTAAACCCTGAAACACCACCCCCAGGACGACCCCCTACACTGCCCGAACACCACTGCACTGCCCTAAACCCTGAAACATCAACCCCAGCAAGACCCCCTACACTGCCTGAACACCACTGCCCTAAACCCTGAAACACCACCCCCAACACTGCACGAACACCACTGCACTGCCCTAAACCCTGAAACACTAGCCCCAGCATGACCCCCTACACTGCCCAAACACCACTGCACTGCCCTAAACCCTGAAACACCACCCCCAGCACGACCCCCTACACTGCCCGAACACCACTGCACTGCCCTAAACCCTGAAACACCAGCCCCAGCAAGACCCCCTACACTGCCCGAACACCACTGCACTGCCCTAAACCCTGAAACACCAGCCCCAGCATGACCCCCTACACTGCCCGAACACCACTGCACTAAACCCTGAAACACCAGCCCCAGCACTACCACCTACACTGCCCGAACACCACTGCACTGCCCTAAACCCTGAAACACCAGCCCCAGCACGCCCCCCTACACTGCCCGAACACCACTGCACTGCCCTAAACCCAGAAACACCAGCCCCAGCACGACCCCCTACACTGCCCGAACACCACTGTACTGCCCTAAACCCTGAAACACCAGCCCCAGCACGACCCCCTACACTGCCCGAACACCACTGCACTGCCCTAAACCCTGACACACCACCCCCTGCATGACCCCCTACACTGCCCGAACACCACTGCACTGCCCTAAACCCTGAAACACTAGCCCCAGCATGACCCCCTACACTGCCCAAACACAACTGCACTGCCCTAAACCCTGAAACACCACCCCCAGCACGACCCCCTACACTGCCCGAAACCCTGAAACACCAGCCCCAGCAAGACCCCCTACACTGCCCGAACACCACTGCACTGCCCTAAACCCTGAAACACCAGCCCCAGCATGACCCCCTACACTGCCCGAACACCACTGCACTAAACCCTGAAACACCAGCACCAGCACGACCACCTACACTGCCCGAACACCACTGCACTGCCCTAAACCCTGAAACACCAGCCCCAGCACGCCTCCCTACACTGCCCGAACACCACTGCACTGCCCTAAACCCTGAAACACCAGCCCCAGCACGACCCCCTACACTGCCCAAACACCACTGTACTGCCCTAAACCCTGAAACACCAGCCCCAGCACGACCCCCTACACTGCCCGAACACCACTGCACTGCCCTAAACCCTGAAACACCACCCCTGCATGACCCCCTACACTGCCCGAACACCACTGCACTGCCCTAAACCCTGAAACACCACCCCCTGCAGCACCCACTACACTGCCCGAACACCACTGCACTGCCCTAAACCCTGAAACACCACCCACTGCACCGCCCCTACACTGCCCGAACACCACTGCACTGCCCTAAACCCTGAAACACCACCCCCAGCACGACCCCTTTACTGCTCGAACACCACTGCACTGCCCCAAACCCTGAAACACCACCCCCAGCACGACCCCCTACACTGCCCAAACACCACTGCCCTAAACCCTGAAACACCACCCCTGCACGACCCCTACACTGCCCGAACACAACTGCACTGCCCTAAACCCTGAAACACCACCCCCTACACTACCCGAACACCACTGCACTACCCTAAACCCTTAAATACTACCCCCAGCATAACCCCCTACACTACCCAAACACGACTGCACTGCCCTAAACCCTCAAACACTCCCCCAGCACGACCCCCTACACTATCCGAACACCACTGCACTGCCCCAAACCCTAAAACACTCCCCCAGCACGACCCCCTACACTACCCGAACACCACTGCACTGCCCTAAACCCTAAAACACTCCCCCAGCACGACCCCCTACACTACCCAAACACCACTGCACTGCCCTAAACCCTAAAATACTACCCCCGCATGACCCCCTACACTACCCTAAACCACTACCCCCGCACGACTCCCTACACTACACAAACACCACTGCACTACCCTAAACCCTAAAACACTACCCCCTACACTACACAAACACCACTGCACTACCCTAAACCCTAAAACACTACCCCCAGCAGTACCCCTACACTACCCAAACACCACTGCACTAACCTAAACCCTAAAACACTACCCCCAGCAGTACCCCCTACACTACCCAAACACCACTGCACTACCCTAAATCACTACCCCCAGCACGACCCCCTACACTACCCAAACACCACTGCACTACCCTAAACCCTAAAACACTACCCCCAGCACGACCCCCTACACTACCCAAACACCACTGCACTACCCTAAACCCTAAATCTACCCCCAGCATGACCCCCTACACTACACAAACACCACTGCACTACCCTAAACCCTAAAACACTACCCCCAGCACGACCCTCTTCACTACCTAAACACAACTGCACAATTTGTTACAGGCGTTGCAACGCAGGCCTGTGGTGCTTACTGGAAGTACCTAGTGGGCTAGTTGGGCCCCAGGGACCCTCAGGATTCAAGGTGACCTAATCCCCCAACTTAAAACACACCACGGGGCGCGTTTGCACGGTGAAGGGAGGGGGCGGGGCCTCAGGTGACATGTGCGCAAGCACGCCCTGTGGTGCGTTTTAAGTTGGGGAATTAATTCCCTTTGAATCCTGAGGGACCCTGGGGGCCAACTAGCCCACCAGGTACCTTCAGTAAGCACAACAGAGTTGCGTTGCAGAGGTGAAAAAAGGTGCGTGGCCTCGGAACGCCTCTCTGCAACTCAGCTCTGTGGTCCTAACTGTAGGTACCTGGGGGGCTAGTTGGGCCCCAAGGACCCTCAGAATTCAAGGGGACTTAATCCCCCAACTTAAAACGCGCCACGGGGTGCGTTTGCACACATGTCACCTCAGGCCCCCCCCTCCCTTCACCACTGTGCAAATGCGCCCTGTAGCGCGTTTTAAGAGGTAGTTTTAATCCCCCTGCCCTATTATGTACTACGGACTTGCAGAGGAGGTCATGCTAATCACAGGGGTACCCCAACGCATAGTGTTCCCTAGTGTATGTAGGTGTTTTCACTGTATTCTAAGTGTCTTT